>JAWNMO010000622.1:0-23551 GCA_035043915.1 Drosophila paramelanica | reverse complement strand
AGATACTCAGCACCAGGGTATCAACTGTATCCCAACCAGTCGTGCAAACGCCACAGCCGCCAAAAAGCTACTACTGCGCTGCTCCAGATGTCTGCCGGACTTCAACACCGAACGCCTACACCATTCACTGCAACTCCGCGGACTAGAACTCCAGGTTGCATGAAGATGCAACGCCAAGCATAAACAACACCAATGATCGAACGTTGAACTCCACCAGCAGCACAAAAGAGACGCACGAACAGCATGATCACCAGCCCAATCCGGCCAAACGTCTGGCCCTGATGAAGTTTCTTGTTACCAGCCACTCCTGAAAGAATTACAAACACCGCCAGAATTTTCTCTTCTAAAAAAAAGTAAACTTGTTAAACAAACTTTTTATTATGTTAAATCTAAAGCAATACACTCACATGTGGCCCGTCTGGCGTTTGTCGCTTTATTAATGTTATTCTAGTCAACTCACTTGTCAAAGTACCAGTCTTGTTTAGCGCCAATCATCAATCCTGTATAAATGTAAGCAAATTTGTTTAAATTAGACAATAAGTTATTTAAAATTTAAAACTCACATCAAGCCTCTTTTCGGCACTTGCAAGCTACAGAGCTTTAACTATTCTTACCAACACTAGCTTAAAAACATATGTTCAACTGATAAGCTAAAACACCATGTAACTAAAACTGTACTGTGTCAGTCAGTTATTGTCAGCTAGCACATATTTACAATTGGAGCCTAAATTTGAATTATGTCCCATAAGTCGCTATTGTAAACTAGATTCTAAGTGACGAGAGACAATAAAAAGTACGTTCTGCTGGCTCTGACCTCAGTTCGTCGTAGCGCTTCTATGCGTACAATCAAAAAAATTAATTATAATAAAAAAAAAAAAAAAAAAAAAAGAAAAATCAGAACTTTTTTTTTTCAATCAATATAAGTTTTTCACCCACTTGCCAATTAGAACTGAAAATTTGTGACTAAAGTGTCAAACCAATGTGAATTAAAACTTATATAAAGACCATCAAGCGCAACTAAACATAATTTAAATAAAGTTAAATGTGTAATAAACTAAATTAAACAAAAAAAAAAAAAAAATTTTTTTGTTTTTTATTCTTTACAATCTTAAAAGTTATTATTTTTTCACTCACTTGCCAAGTGAAACTAAAACAAGCGTCTAAAGTGTCTAACTTAAGAGTCTTAATTTTTACATAAAGACCAAAAATAAAAACGCTTAAAACAAAGCCAAACGTATAAATAATTTCCAACTACCGTTTTATTAATTCTTGTTTGAACATTTGTGTGTATGTGAAATAAAAAATAAAAAATAAAAAATAACTGAACATTAAGTATAAGTATGCAAGAAGCGACATAGCTCCAGTAACGGCGCACGATATAAGGAATTACGGAAAATTTAGAGAGACAAGAATCCTGTTCTTTGGCCCCCGCCCCTCCCCCGCTGAAAGAGACGGATGTTCACTTGAGCCAATAAGCACCGATCGGCGCACTTATACACCTGCAGCAGCGGCCGCCACTCGCAGCTAAGCGACGATATAACCGAACCAGCGAAACAGCGACAAAGCATAACAGCGAAAAGTCCAGAGGCGAATGACCGACGACCGCTGCCAGCAATCGACGCCTACGCTGGCGCCAGTAAAAGGAAAAAAAAACCGCAAGTATCAACCGCTATTTACACCTCTCTTCCGCTCTGCCACTGTTAACCAGCGAATATGAAAAAGGCAACTAAAATAACGGCCGAACATGTCAATGTGATAGAGTCTGACGATGAACAAGACGCTGACATGAACACCATACACGTACAGTCGCAGCAGCGGACAACTATTGTACAGGTGCACAACCCTAACACGAACTTTAACTTAGAAAAATCAGCCTCCTTCAGTGACCCATCGCCCAACGTATCAGTGGATAACGAAGTTGAACTTCGTACAGCTGATGACAAAGTTGACGTGGGGCATACTAAAAAAGCTTCTAATGAAAAATTATTCGACGATAGTACAACTGACGACGAAGAGAATTGGTTTTTGCCTGCCGCAATGCTAAACAGCACGGCCACTGCAAAACGCGAGTCAACTTTGACAAATAAAACAGCAAAAACTTCTCCCGCCAATGTTACTAATCCCAAGCCAAATAGTACCCATATAAATTCGGTACAGCCAGTCAAGCCACCTACGTCGAGAGCACCAGCAGCAAAAGGGCCAAAGTTTAATTGTTCTGTACTTCCCACTACAGCTACTGCTGCTAAAAGAAACCTAAAACGACGAATTAATACACCGCAGCTAACCACACGCAAACGTATGACATTACTCGACAAGCCAGATACGCCAGCTAAAGCACTCCAGACAACAACAACAACCACATCAGAGAACAAAATTGAAGAACTTAATGAAAATATTATGGTAGTTGATATTGACCTGGACGGAAGCGCGACACCAACTAACAATGAAGTCAACAATGAAGCTGCTAATGTCGGCGCCACTTTTGTCCAAAATAACACTAATGAGGGCATTCAGCAGCAACAAGAAAATCAGCAACCCCAATTACAGCAAGTTCAAGAACAGCAGCAACCAACATCAAGTATCAAAGCGCCAACTATATTCTTGCCAAACATCAGTGACATTCAATCCCTGATAGACACGATCAGCAACATTGCGGGGCCAAATAAGTTTAAAACCAAATCCACACAAAACAATGGAGTTAGAGTCCAGTGCATCGACTTAGAGACATATAACGCTGTACTTGCAGTGCTGAGCACTACAAAAACAGTCGACTTGCATACTCACCAAAAGCGTAGTGATCGAGGATATCGAGTTATAATTAAAAATTTACACCACTCCACATCCACTGAGTGGATACGCACTGAATTAGGTAAACTGGGTCATTTAGTTAGATATGTAAGCGTTTTGAAACATAGGTACGAACGCAGGCCATTAAACATTTTTGAAATTGAATTGTCACCCAATGCTGAAAGCAATAACAAGATTCTCGAGCTAAATACTCTGGGCAATCAACACATAGAAGTTATTAAAAAAATTAATAGCCCCGTTCCTGTTCAGTGCCACAGGTGCCAGGCGTTTGGGCACAGTAAGAATTATTGCCGCAGACCTTTCGTCTGCCTTAAGTGTGGGGAAGGACACATGACAACTGCGTGCGCTAAAGAACGAAACGCGCCTCCTAAATGCGGAAACTGTAAAGGACAGCATGTAGCTAGCTACAGGGGATGCAGTGTTTACAAGACAGAGCAAGATAAACTTACCATGTACAGAACACGAGCAACTCTGGGCAATCATAAACAACACCTGCCACTTCAGCAGCAACAGCAGAATAAATATCTCGTCACTAAGCCAACTCTTTCTAGTAATCAAGCTGCACCCCAGCACCTGCAAATGGTCCAGCACCAAAATCAACCAGAGCCTAATCCGACGTATAGCCAGATTGTTATTGGACAACCTAAACCTATTCGCGCGCAAGGCCCTGCCACGCAGCATCTCAACAAGTTCAAGGAGCTGCTACAATTTGAACAACTCCAGAGGCAGAATAAGCAGCAATTGCACCACCAGAATCAGCAGCATAGCCGGAGTCCCCAGCAACCATTAAATAGATACTATCAGCAACAAACTATGCTCAAGCAGCAGGAGACGCTCAACAAACTGCAGCACCCAAATAAAACGAGTAGAGAAAATTCTCTCCGTGACGACCTACATTTGAATTTAATTAATATTAATGAAATGTCTAAAAAGGTCGACATGTTGGTAAATCTTCTACTGAAAGTAGTAGATGACAATAACAACCAATAACAATTGACTAATAACCCAACAACAACAACACCAGCGACTTTATTAAGCATCTGCAGCAACATAATCCAGAGTTTTACACTTATAAGAACTATAAATTTAAACCAACGCTTGGCTTATGCTAGAGCGCTCGTATTTATTCAATACGCTCATATTAGGGTTGGCTAACGCGCCAACTGTCTTAAGATGGAATTAATTAAAGAACTGGAGTTTTCCTCATTATGGATATAAATACTATTATCAAACGCATATAAACTCCTACGGTGCAGCTTGACACCTCAACTACCTTCAACCAAATAATCAGATTAACTTGCGTCTCAATATTAAAATTTATCAGATGATGATCCTGAAGACGCCTTCGAGTATTTAAATAACAACATTTATAAAACTAAAAGCGGCAGCCTCTTCTCTTCGTAGACAGCAGCACGCTGCACTAATGCTTGTATCTATATTATAACAGCACAAGCTTTTAAATGATTTAACTAGATTTTTATACATCTAAATTTATACGAGCCAATACGCCTTGAAAAGCATATATATTCAAACTAGCCCAGCATTATAATCCTCTAAAACAGCAACTTCAGCCACAACATACGAAACAGCCACCAACTCTCTTGAGACTGACACCTGAAAAGAAGCAAGCTGTAGAGTAGATGCAGAGGGAGCAATATAAGCAGCAACAGGATTAAAATAGATTGACTGCAATGTATTCTTGGAGAAGCAAAGTTTAATACACAGAGATGATGGTACAGGCATGATAATCCTATGAACCTATCAAGAATCAACCCGTACAAATCCAGCATCTAATCCTGCCCAGTGGTATTCGTATGAAGGAAATCAATTACACATGCAGCATGCAACGGCAAACACTGCAGCAACACACTCCTATGTCGACCAACAGCAGCAGCCACTAAGCGTTATTGAACAGCTACACCAACAGCAGAATGAACTCCATGATTTTAAACAACAGCATAGGTGGCATGCACGTGCCAATGCTGCCCAATTGGATCCTGAAAAATCAAAAAATAAAAAAAAAAAAATACATTTATAACTAGCCAATCCAAATATATTAAAAATATATTTTTAATCCACAGAGTTATTATATGCTCCAGATACTCAGCACCAGGGTATCAACTGTATCCCAACCAGTCGTGCAAACGCCACAGCCGCCAAAAAGCTACTACTGCGCTGCTCCAGATGTCTGCCGGACTTCAACACCGAACGCCTACACCATTCACTGCAACTCCGCGGACTAGAACTCCAGGTTGCATGAAGATGCAACGCCAAGCATAAACAACACCAATGATCGAACGTTGAACTCCACCAGCAGCACAAAAGAGACGCACGAACAGCATTATCACCAGCCCAATCCGGCCAAACGTCTGGCCCTGATGAAGTTTCTTGTTACCAGCCACTCCTGAAAGAATTACAAACACTGCCAGAATTTTCTCTTCTAAAAAAAAGTAAACTTGTTAAACAAACTTTTTATTATGTTAAATCTAAAGCAATACACTCACATGTGGCCCGTCTGGCGTTTGTCGCTTTATTAATGTTATTCTAGTCAACTCACTTGTCAAAGTACCAGTCTTGTTTAGCGCCAATCATCAATCCTGTATAAATGTAAGCAAATTTGTTTAAATTAGACAATAAGTTATTTAAAATTTAAAACTCACATCAAGCCTCTTTTCGGCACTTGCAAGCTACAGAGCTTTAACTATTCTTACCAACACTAGCTTAAAAACATATGTTCAACTGATAAGCTAAAACACCATGTAACTAAAACTGTACTGTGTCAGTCAGTTATTGTCAGCTAGCACATATTTACAATTGGAGCCTAAATTTGAATTATGTCCCATAAGTCGCTATTGTAAACTAGATTCTAAGTGACGAGAGACAATAAAAAGTACGTTCTGCTGGCTCTGACCTCAGTTCGTCGTAGCGCTTCTATGCGTACAATCAAAAAACCACTCGCCAATTAGAACTGAAAATTTGTGACTAAAGTGTCAAACCAATGTGAATTAAAACTTATATAAAGACCATCAAGCGCAACTAAACATAATTTAAATAAAGTTAAATGTGTAATAAACTAAATTAAACAAAAAAAAAAAAAAAATTTTTTTGTTTTTTATTCTTTACAATCTTAAAAGTTATTATTTTTTCACTCACTTGCCAAGTGAAACTAAAACAAGCGTCTAAAGTGTCTAACTTAAGAGTCTTAATTTTTACATAAAGACCAAAAATAGAAACGCTTAAAACAAAGCCAAACGTATAAATAATTTCCAACTACCGTTTTATTAATTCTTGTTTGAACATTTGTGTGTATGTGAAATAAAAAATAAAAAATAAAAAATAACTGAACATTAAGTATAAGTATGCAAGAAGCGACATAGCTCCAGTAACGGCGCACGATATAAGGAATTACGGAAAATTTAGAGAGACAAGAATCCTGTTCTTTGGCCCCCGCCCCTCCCCCGCTGAAAGAGACGGATGTTCACTTGAGCCAATAAGCACCGATCGGCGCACTTATACACCTGCAGCAGCGGCCGCCACTCGCAGCTAAGCGACGATATAACCGAACCAGCGAAACAGCGACAAAGCATAACAGCGAAAAGTCCAGAGGCGAATGACCGACGACCGCTGCCAGCAATCGACGCCTACGCTGGCGCCAGTAAAAGGAAAAAAAAACCGCAAGTATCAACCGCTATTTACACCTCTCTTCCGCTCTGCCACTGTTAACCAGCGAATATGAAAAAGGCAACTAAAATAACGGCCGAACATGTCAATGTGATAGAGTCTGACGTTGAACAAGACGCTGACATGAACACCATACACGTACAGTCGCAGCAGCGGACAACTATTGTACAGGTGCACAACCCTAACACGAACTTTAACTTAGAAAAATCAGCCTCCTTCAGTGACCCATCGCCCAACGTATCAGTGGATAACGAAGTTGAACTTCGTACAGCTGATGACAAAGTTGTCGTGGGGCATACTAAAAAAGCTTCTAATGAAAAATTATTCGACGATAGTACAACTGACGACGAAGAGAATTGGTTTTTGCCTGCCGCAATGCTAAACAGCACGGCCACTGCAAAACGCGAGTCAACTTTGACAAATAAAACAGCAAAAACTTCTCCCGCCAATGTTACTAATCCCAAGCCAAATAGTACCCATATAAATTCGGTACAGCCAGTCAAGCCACCTACGTCGAGAGCACCAGCAGCAAAAGGGCCAAAGTTTAATTGTTCTGTACTTCCCACTACAGCTACTGCTGCTAAAAGAAACCTAAAACGACGAATTAATACACCGCAGCTAACCACACGCAAACGTATGACATTACTCGACAAGCCAGATACGCCAGCTAAAGCACTCCAGACAACAACAACAACCACATCAGAGAACAAAATTGAAGAACTTAATGAAAATATTATGGTAGTTGATATTGACCTGGACGGAAGCGCGACACCAACTAACAATGAAGTCAACAATGAAGCTGCTAATGTCGGCGCCACTTTTGTCCAAAATAACACTAATGAGGGCATTCAGCAGCAACAAGAAAATCAGCAACCCCAATTACAGCAAGTTCAAGAACAGCAGCAACCAACATCAAGTATCAAAGCGCCAACTATATTCTTGCCAAACATCAGTGACATTCAATCCCTGATAGACACGATCAGCAACATTGCGGGGCCAAATAAGTTTAAAACCAAATCCACACAAAACAATGGAGTTAGAGTCCAGTGCATCGACTTAGAGACATATAACGCTGTACTTGCAGTGCTGAGCACTACAAAAACAGTCGACTTGCATACTCACCAAAAGCGTAGTGATCGAGGATATCGAGTTATAATTAAAAATTTACACCACTCCACATCCACTGAGTGGATACGCACTGAATTAGGTAAACTGGGTCATTTAGTTAGATATGTAAGCGTTTTGAAACATAGGTACGAACGCAGGCCATTAAACATTTTTGAAATTGAATTGTCACCCAATGCTGAAAGCAATAACAAGATTCTCGAGCTAAATACTCTGGGCAATCAACACATAGAAGTTATTAAAAAAATTAATAGCCCCGTTCCTGTTCAGTGCCACAGGTGCCAGGCGTTTGGGCACAGTAAGAATTATTGCCGCAGACCTTTCGTCTGCCTTAAGTGTGGGGAAGGACACATGACAACTGCGTGCGCTAAAGAACGAAACGCGCCTCCTAAATGCGGAAACTGTAAAGGACAGCATGTAGCTAGCTACAGGGGATGCAGTGTTTACAAGACAGAGCAAGATAAACTTACCATGTACAGAACACGAGCAACTCTGGGCAATCATAAACAACACCTGCCACTTCAGCAGCAACAGCAGAATAAATATCTCGTCACTAAGCCAACTCTTTCTAGTAATCAAGCTGCACCCCAGCACCTGCAAATGGTCCAGCACCAAAATCAACCAGAGCCTAATCCGACGTATAGCCAGATTGTTATTGGACAACCTAAACCTATTCGCGCGCAAGGCCCTGCCACGCAGCATCTCAACAAGTTCAAGGAGCTGCTACAATTTGAACAACTCCAGAGGCAGAATAAGCAGCAATTGCACCACCAGAATCAGCAGCATAGCCGGAGTCCCCAGCAACCATTAAATAGATACTATCAGCAACAAACTATGCTCAAGCAGCAGGAGACGCTCAACAAACTGCAGCACCCAAATAAAACGAGTAGAGAAAATTCTCTCCGTGACGACCTACATTTGAATTTAATTAATATTAATGAAATGTCTAAAAAGGTCGACATGTTGGTAAATCTTCTACTGAAAGTAGTAGATGACAATAACAACCAATAACAATTGACTAATAACCCAACAACAACAACACCAGCGACTTTATTAAGCATCTGCAGCAACATAATCCAGAGTTTTACACTTATAAGAACTATAAATTTAAACCAACGCTTGGCTTATGCTAGAGCGCTCGTATTTATTCAATACGCTCATATTAGGGTTGGCTAACGCGCCAACTGTCTTAAGATGGAATTAATTAAAGAACTGGAGTTTTCCTCATTATGGATATAAATACTATTATCAAACGCATATAAACTCCTACGGTGCAGCTTGACACCTCAACTACCTTCAACCAAATAATCAGATTAACTTGCGTCTCAATATTAAAATTTATCAGATGATGATCCTGAAGACGCCTTCGAGTATTTAAATAACAACATTTATAAAACTAAAAGCGGCAGCCTCTTCTCTTCGTAGACAGCAGCACGCTGCACTAATGCTTGTATCTATATTATAACAGCACAAGCTTTTAAATGATTTAACTAGATTTTTATACATCTAAATTTATACGAGCCAATACGCCTTGAAAAGCATATATATTCAAACTAGCCCAGCATTATAATCCTCTAAAACAGCAACTTCAGCCACAACATACGAAACAGCCACCAACTCTCTTGAGACTGACACCTGAAAAGAAGCAAGCTGTAGAGTAGATGCAGAGGGAGCAATATAAGCAGCAACAGGATTAAAATAGATTGACTGCAATGTATTCTTGGAGAAGCAAAGTTTAATACACAGAGATGATGGTACAGGCATGATAATCCTATGAACCTATCAAGAATCAACCCGTACAAATCCAGCATCTAATCCTGCCCAGTGGTATTCGTATGAAGGAAATCAATTACACATGCAGCATGCAACGGCAAACACTGCAGCAACACACTCCTATGTCGACCAACAGCAGCAGCCACTAAGCGTTATTGAACAGCTACACCAACAGCAGAATGAACTCCATGATTTTAAACAACAGCATAGGTGGCATGCACGTGCCAATGCTGCCCAATTGGATCCTGAAAAATCAAAAAATAAAAAAAAAAAAATACATTTATAACTAGCCAATCCAAATATATTAAAAATATATTTTTAATCCACAGAGTTATTATATGCTCCAGATACTCAGCACCAGGGTATCAACTGTATCCCAACCAGTCGTGCAAACGCCACAGCCGCCAAAAAGCTACTACTGCGCTGCTCCAGATGTCTGCCGGACTTCAACACCGAACGCCTACACCATTCACTGCAACTCCGCGGACTAGAACTCCAGGTTGCATGAAGATGCAACGCCAAGCATAAACAACACCAATGATCGAACGTTGAACTCCACCAGCAGCACAAAAGAGACGCACGAACAGCATTATCACCAGCCCAATCCGGCCAAACGTCTGGCCCTGATGAAGTTTCTTGTTACCAGCCACTCCTGAAAGAATTACAAACACCGCCAGAATTTTCTCTTCTAAAAAAAGTAAACTTGTTAAACAAACTTTTTATTATGTTAAATCTAAAGCAATACACTCACATGTGGCCCGTCTGGCGTTTGTCGCTTTATTAATGTTATTCTAGTCAACTCACTTGTCAAAGTACCAGTCTTGTTTAGCGCCAATCATCAATCCTGTATAAATGTAAGCAAATTTGTTTAAATTAGACAATAAGTTATTTAAAATTTAAAACTCACATCAAGCCTCTTTTCGGCACTTGCAAGCTACAGAGCTTTAACTATTCTTACCAACACTAGCTTAAAAACATATGTTCAACTGATAAGCTAAAACACCATGTAACTAAAACTGTACTGTGTCAGTCAGTTATTGTCAGCTAGCACATATTTACAATTGGAGCCTAAATTTGAATTATGTCCCATAAGTCGCTATTGTAAACTAGATTCTAAGTGACGAGAGACAATAAAAAGTACGTTCTGCTGGCTCTGACCTCAGTTCGTCGTAGCGCTTCTATGCGTACAATCAAAACGTTCTGCTGGCTCTGACCTCAGTTCGTCGTAGCGCTTCTATGCGTACAATCAACGTACAATCAAAAAAAAAAAGTTAAATGTGTAATAAACTAAATTAAACAAAAAAAAAAATTTTTTTTTTTATAATCTTAAAAGTTATTATTTTTTCACTCACTTGCCAAGTGAAACTAAAACAAGCGTCTAAAGTGTCTAACTTAAGAGTCTTAATTTTACATAAAGACCAAAAAATAAAAACGCTTAAAACAAAGCCAAACGTATAAATAATTTCCAACTGCCGTTTTAGTTAATTCTTGTTTGAACATTTGTGTGTATGTGAAATAAAATAACTAAAAAAAAAAAAATAACTGAACATTAAGTATAAGTATGCAAGAAGCGACATAGCTCCAGTAACGGCGCACGATATAAGGAATTACGGAAAATTTAGAGAGACAAGAATCCTGTTCTTTGGCCCCCGCCCCTCCCCCGCTGAAAGAGACGGATGTTCACTTGAGCCAATAAGCACCGATCGGCGCACTTATACACCTGCAGCAGCGGCCGCCACTCGCAGCTAAGCGACGATATAACCGAACCAGCGAAACAGCGACAAAGCATAACAGCGAAAAGTCCAGAGGCGAATGACCGACGACCGCTGCCAGCAATCGACGCCTACGCTGGCGCCAGTAAAAGGAAAAAAAAACCGCAAGTATCAACCGCTATTTACACCTCTCTTCCGCTCTGCCACTGTTAACCAGCGAATATGAAAAAGGCAACTAAAATAACGGCCGAACATGTCAATGTGATAGAGTCTGACGATGAACAAGACGCTGACATGAACACCATACACGTACAGTCGCAGCAGCGGACAACTATTGTACAGGTGCACAACCCTAACACGAACTTTAACTTAGAAAAATCAGCCTCCTTCAGTGACCCATCGCCCAACGTATCAGTGGATAACGAAGTTGAACTTCGTACAGCTGATGACAAAGTTGACGTGGGGCATACTAAAAAAGCTTCTAATGAAAAATTATTCGACGATAGTACAACTGACGACGAAGAGAATTGGTTTTTGCCTGCCGCAATGCTAAACAGCACGGCCACTGCAAAACGCGAGTCAACTTTGACAAATAAAACAGCAAAAACTTCTCCCGCCAATGTTACTAATCCCAAGCCAAATAGTACCCATATAAATTCGGTACAGCCAGTCAAGCCACCTACGTCGAGAGCACCAGCAGCAAAAGGGCCAAAGTTTAATTGTTCTGTACTTCCCACTACAGCTACTGCTGCTAAAAGAAACCTAAAACGACGAATTAATACACCGCAGCTAACCACACGCAAACGTATGACATTACTCGACAAGCCAGATACGCCAGCTAAAGCACTCCAGACAACAACAACAACCACATCAGAGAACAAAATTGAAGAACTTAATGAAAATATTATGGTAGTTGATATTGACCTGGACGGAAGCGCGACACCAACTAACAATGAAGTCAACAATGAAGCTGCTAATGTCGGCGCCACTTTTGTCCAAAATAACACTAATGAGGGCATTCAGCAGCAACAAGAAAATCAGCAACCCCAATTACAGCAAGTTCAAGAACAGCAGCAACCAACATCAAGTATCAAAGCGCCAACTATATTCTTGCCAAACATCAGTGACATTCAATCCCTGATAGACACGATCAGCAACATTGCGGGGCCAAATAAGTTTAAAACCAAATCCACACAAAACAATGGAGTTAGAGTCCAGTGCATCGACTTAGAGACATATAACGCTGTACTTGCAGTGCTGAGCACTACAAAAACAGTCGACTTGCATACTCACCAAAAGCGTAGTGATCGAGGATATCGAGTTATAATTAAAAATTTACACCACTCCACATCCACTGAGTGGATACGCACTGAATTAGGTAAACTGGGTCATTTAGTTAGATATGTAAGCGTTTTGAAACATAGGTACGAACGCAGGCCATTAAACATTTTTGAAATTGAATTGTCACCCAATGCTGAAAGCAATAACAAGATTCTCGAGCTAAATACTCTGGGCAATCAACACATAGAAGTTATTAAAAAAATTAATAGCCCCGTTCCTGTTCAGTGCCACAGGTGCCAGGCGTTTGGGCACAGTAAGAATTATTGCCGCAGACCTTTCGTCTGCCTTAAGTGTGGGGAAGGACACATGACAACTGCGTGCGCTAAAGAACGAAACGCGCCTCCTAAATGCGGAAACTGTAAAGGACAGCATGTAGCTAGCTACAGGGGATGCAGTGTTTACAAGACAGAGCAAGATAAACTTACCATGTACAGAACACGAGCAACTCTGGGCAATCATAAACAACACCTGCCACTTCAGCAGCAACAGCAGAATAAATATCTCGTCACTAAGCCAACTCTTTCTAGTAATCAAGCTGCACCCCAGCACCTGCAAATGGTCCAGCACCAAAATCAACCAGAGCCTAATCCGACGTATAGCCAGATTGTTATTGGACAACCTAAACCTATTCGCGCGCAAGGCCCTGCCACGCAGCATCTCAACAAGTTCAAGGAGCTGCTACAATTTGAACAACTCCAGAGGCAGAATAAGCAGCAATTGCACCACCAGAATCAGCAGCATAGCCGGAGTCCCCAGCAACCATTAAATAGACACTATCAGCAACAAACTATGCTCAAGCAGCAGGAGACGCTCAACAAACTGCAGCACCCAAATAAAACGAGTCGAGAAAATTCTCTCCGTGACGACCTACATTTGAATTTAATTAATATTAATGAAATGTCTAAAAAGGTCGACATGTTGGTAAATCTTCTACTGAAAGTAGTAGATGACAATAACAACCAATAACAATTGACTAATAACCCAACAACAACAACACCAGCGACTTTATTAAGCATCTGCAGCAACATAATCCAGAGTTTTACACTTATAAGAACTATAAATTTAAACCAACGCTTGGCTTATGCTAGAGCGCTCGTATTTATTCAATACGCTCATATTAGGGTTGGCTAACGCGCCAACTGTCTTAAGATGGAATTAATTAAAGAACTGGAGTTTTCCTCATTATGGATATAAATACTATTATCAAACGCATATAAACTCCTACGGTGCAGCTTGACACCTCAACTACCTTCAACCAAATAATCAGATTAACTTGCGTCTCAATATTAAAATTTATCAGATGATGATCCTGAAGACGCCTTCGAGTATTTAAATAACAACATTTATAAAACTAAAAGCGGCAGCCTCTTCTCTTCGTAGACAGCAGCACGCTGCACTAATGCTTGTATCTATATTATAACAGCACAAGCTTTTAAATGATTTAACTAGATTTTTATACATCTCAATTTATACGAGCCAATACGCCTTGAAAAGCATATATATTCAAACTAGCCCAGCATTATAATCCTCTAAAACAGCAACTTCAGCCACAACATACGAAACAGCCACCAACTCTCTTGAGACTGACACCTGAAAAGAAGCAAGCTGTAGAGTAGATGCAGAGGGAGCAATATAAGCAGCAACAGGATTAAAATAGATTGACTGCAATGTATTCTTGGAGAAGCAAAGTTTAATACACAGAGATGATGGTACAGGCATGATAATCCTATGAACCTATCAAGAATCAACCCGTACAAATCCAGCATCTAATCCTGCCCAGTGGTATTCGTATGAAGGAAATCAATTACACATGCAGCATGCAACGGCAAACACTGCAGCAACACACTTCTATGTCGACAAACAGCAGCAGCCACTAAGCGTTATTGAACAGCTACACCAACAGCAGAATGAACTCCATGATTTTAAACAACAGCATAGGTGGCATGCACGTGCCAATGCTGCCCAATTGGATCCTGAAAAATCAAAAAATAAAAAAAAAAAAATACATTTATAACTAGCCAATCCAAATATATTAAAAATATATTTTTAATCCACAGAGTTATTATATGCTCCAGATACTCAGCACCAGGGTATCAACTGTATCCCAACCAGTCGTGCAAACGCCACAGCCGCCAAAAAGCTACTACTGCGCTGCTCCAGATGTCTGCCGGACTTCAACACCGAACGCCTACACCATTCACTGCAACTCCGCGGACTAGAACTCCAGGTTGCATGAAGATGCAACGCCAAGCATAAACAACACCAATGATCGAACGTTGAACTCCACCAGCAGCACAAAAGAGACGCACGAACAGCATGATCACCAGCCCAATCCGGCCAAACGTCTGGCCCTGA
Organism: Drosophila paramelanica; assembly: GCA_035043915.1. Classification (NCBI taxonomy): domain Eukaryota; kingdom Metazoa; phylum Arthropoda; class Insecta; order Diptera; family Drosophilidae; genus Drosophila; species Drosophila paramelanica. The sequence continues at coordinate 8,756 of JAWNMO010000622.1, read as the reverse complement.
TGAAGTTTCTTGTTACCAGCCACTCCTGAAAGAATTACAAACACCGCCAGAATTTTCTCTTCTAAAAAAAAGTAAACTTGTTAAACAAACTTTTTATTATGTTAAATCTAAAGCAATACACTCACATGTGGCCCGTCTGGCGTTTGTCGCTTTATTAATGTTATTCTAGTCAACTCACTTGTCAAAGTACCAGTCTTGTTTAGCGCCAATCATCAATCCTGTATAAATGTAAGCAAATTTGTTTAAATTAGACAATAAGTTATTTAAAATTTAAAACTCACATCAAGCCTCTTTTCGGCACTTGCAAGCTACAGAGCTTTAACTATTCTTACCAACACTAGCTTAAAAACATATGTTCAACTGATAAGCTAAAACACCATGTAACTAAAACTGTACTGTGTCAGTCAGTTATTGTCAGCTAGCACATATTTACAATTGGAGCCTAAATTTGAATTATGTCCCATAAGTCGCTATTGTAAACTAGATTCTAAGTGACGAGAGACAATAAAAAGTACGTTCTGCTGGCTCTGACCTCAGTTCGTCGTAGCGCTTCTATGCGTACAATCAAAACGTTCTGCTGGCTCTGACCTCAGTTCGTCGTAGCGCTTCTATGCGTACAATCAACGTACAATCAAAAAAAAAAAGTTAAATGTGTAATAAACTAAATTAAACAAAAAAAAAAAATTTTTTTTTTATAATCTTAAAAGTTATTATTTTTTCACTCACTTGCCAAGTGAAACTAAAACAAGCGTCTAAAGTGTCTAACTTAAGAGTCTTAATTTTACATAAAGACCAAAAAATAAAAATGCTTAAAACAAAGCCAAACGTATAAATAATTTCCAACTGCCGTTTTTGTTAATTCTTGTTTGAACATTTGTGTGTATTAGAAATAAAAAATAACTAAAAAAAAAAAAAAAAAAAAAAAAATAACTGAACATTAAGTATAAGTATGCAAGAAGCGACATAGCTCCAGTAACGGCGCATGATATAAGGAATTACGGAAAATTGAGAGAGACAAGAATCCTATTCTTTGGCCCCCGCCCCTCCCCCGCTGAAAGAGACGGATGTTCACTTGAGCCAATAAGCACCGATCGGCGCACTTATACACCTGCAGCAGCGGCCGCCACTCGCAGCTAAGCGACGATATAACCGAACCAGCGAACAGCGACAAAGCATAACAACGAAAAGTCCAGAGGCGAATGACCGACGACCGCTGCCAGCAACCGACGCCTACGCTGGCGCCAGTAAAAGGAAAAACCGCAAGTATCAACCGCTATTTACACCTCTCCTCCGCTCGCTGACGCTGATAGCCAACGAATTCTAATCTGAAAAGGCGACTAAAATAACGGCCGAACATGTCAATGTGTTAGTGTCTTATGACTAACAAGACACTGACATGAACACCATACATGTTCAGCCGCGACAGCTGACAACTATTGTACAGGTGCACAACCCTAACACGAACACTAACTCAGAAAAATCAGCCTCCTTTAGTGACCCCTCACCGATCGTATCAGTGGATAACGAAGTTGAACTTCGCACAACTGATGACAATATAAATGATGGGCATTCTAAAAAATCCGCTAACGTTAAATTTTTTGACGACAGTTCTACTGACGACGAAGAAAAATGGTTTTTGCCTACTGCAATGCTTAACAGCAAGACCACTGCAAAACGCGAGACAACTTGGACAAATAAAATAGCAAAAATCTTTCCCGCTAATGGAAACAATTCCAAGCCAAACAGTACCCTTGCAAATTCGGCACTGCCAATTAAACCACCTACGCCAAGAGCACCAGCAGCAAAGGGGCCAAAGTCTAATTCTTCTGTGCCTCCCACTACAGCTACTGCTGCTAAAAAGAGCCTAAAACGACAAACTAATACACTGCAGCTAAACTCACGCAAACCAAATACGCTAATTAAAGCACACCAGACAACAACTACAACAGAGAATATAAATGAAGACCTTAACAAAAATATTATGGATTTTGATTCTGACCTGGACGGAAGCGAGACACCAGTTATTAATAAAACTGCTAATGTTGGCGCCACTTTTGTACACAACAACTCAAATGAAGGCAGCCAGCAGCAGCAATTAAAACTACAACCCCAACCTCAGCAGTTACACGAGCAGCAGCAACCAACACTAAGTACCAAAGTACCAACGATATTCCTGCCAAACATCAGTGACATTCAATCCTTGATAGACACGATCAGCAACGTTGCGGGGCCAAACAAGTTTAAAACCAAATCCACACAAAACAATGGAGTTAGAGTCCAGTGCATCGACTTAGAGACATACAACGCTGTACTTGCAGTGCTGAGCACTACAAAAACAGTCGACTTGCATACTCACCAAAAGCGTAGTGATCGAGGATATCGAGTCATAATTAAAAATTTACACCATTCAACATCCACTGAGTGGATACGCACTGAATTGGGCAAACTGGGTCACCATGTTAGATATGTATGCGTTATGAAACACAGATACGAACGCAGGCCATTAAACATTTTTGAAATTGAATTATCACCCAATGCTGAAACCAATTACAAGATACTAGATCTGAATTTTTTGGGAAACCAGCACATAGAAGCTAGAAAAAAATGGAAGAGCGCCGACCCTGTTTAGTGCCACAGGTGTCAGGCGTTTGGACACAGTAAAAACTATTGCCGCAGACCTTTCGTCTGCCTTAAATGTGGTGAAGGACACATGACAACAGCGTGCGCAAAAGAACGTAACGCGCCTCCCAAATGCGGTAACTGTAAAGGACAGCATGTAGCTAGTTACAGGGGATGCAGTGTCTACAAGTTAGAGCTAGATAAACTCTCCACGCTCAGAATACGAGCAGCTCTGGATAGACATCATCAACATCTACCACTCCAGCAACAACAGCAGAATAAACTCCTCGCTACTAAGCCAATTTCTCCTAGCAATCAAGCTGCACTCCAGCACCAGCAAACGGCTCTGAGCCATATTCAAACAAAGCCCACTCCAACGTATAGCCAAATTGTTAGTGGACAATCTAAACCTATTCGTGCAAATGGCCCCGCCACCCAGCATCTCAACAAGTTCAAGGAGCTGCTTCAATTAGAACAACTCCAGCGGCAGAACAAGCAACTGCAGAGTACACAGAAACCATTAGGCAGACAAAATCAAAGTCAGATGTTTGTCGAGCAACAGGCGACGCTCACAAAAATGCAGCATCCAAAAAAAACGAGTAGAGAAAATTCTCTCCGGAATGACCTACATCTGAGCTTGATATGCATTAACGAAATGTCGAAAAAAATTGACATGCTGTTAAGCCTACTACTTAAACTAGTAGCTGGCAAATCTAGCAACAATATCAGTCTACAACAACTGCAACATTTAAACTTAACAACAACACCAGCGTCTAACCCAAGCAACTGCAGCAACATAAACGACGCAACCAAATCAGCTAACCCATTAACCAACATTGCACAGCCACCTCCAAACAGGCAAACCAGAGATTACAACTGTACAAACGACGCCAATGACTTTTTACATTATGAATAACTTAAATCACACTAACAACCCCGTAAATGATGCGGCATCGATAACTATTAATAATCCTGACGCTAATACAAGAACTTCAGTAAACCTAAACCAGCGCTTGGCTAATGCTAGAGTGCCTGTAAATAATCAATATACCAATACTAGGGATAACCAATTTTCCAACCGACTTAAGATAGTATACTGGAACTCCTCTGGTATAAGAAATAAGATAAACGAACTAGAGATATTTATGCAGCGGCACAAGATAGATATAATGATGATTATTGAAATGCGCGTAAGTCCCAACGCTGGCAATCCTGACACCTCAATTATTATACCAGGATATTATACGTACTCAGCATTACGCTCTCCTCCAAATCACCTAAGCGGTGGAGTAGCCATATTAATTAAGCACGGAATCAAACATATTGCCCTAGAGACAATTGTATTTGAATCTCTTCAATGTGCACCATTAGCTGTTACAACAGCTGATAATGAGCGTATCATTATAGCACCAATTTATTGCCCACCGCAATATATCTGGACCGCTAACATGTTTGCGAGGCTCTTCCAACACTTTGACAAACTGAACGGGTCTGGATACATAATATGCGGCGACTGGAACGCCAAAGACAGCTGGTGGGGCAACCACCGCGGATGCCGACGCGGAAGAGAGCTAATCAAATGTGTTAAAAGCAGCAAGAAATTAAATATCTTAGCAACGGGCGGTGCCACTCACTTCCCATATTCTAAAAAGCACAGGCCATCAGCCATCGACCTCGCTGTATATAGTGGAATAAGCAGCTGTCGTCTGCACACATTTTCGACCATAGACTTAGATTCAGACCATCTCCCGGTCCATATAGAATTGGCTATTGACCGATCAACCTTAAACAAAACAGAGAATAATCGCATCCTCTCAATGCATGCGAATATAAAGAAATTCCAAGACTATCTAGATATTAATCTGCGCCTAAATATCGAAATTCTATCAGATGCCGATATTGAAGACGCTATCGAGATTCTAAATAAAAACATCTATAAAGCTTGCAAAGCGGCAACTCCTGCTCCTCGTGGACAGCAGCAACGCCGAATAAATGCTAGACTATATAATTACAACAGTACAAGACTCTCAAATGAATTAACTAGACTTTTATATATCAAGAGAGAAATAAAAAAAGCATACATGGCTCTGCGCACTCCGGTTGCGCGTAACTACTTAAAAGAAGCCCAAAAGAAATTAAGAAAAGCGCTAGCAGCCGACAAATCGAAACAGCTTAACAAAATGCTAGAAGACCTGGATGCGACCGACCGCTATAGAATGCAAAAACTTTGGCGCATAACAAACAACGTTAAACGGCAACCTGAACCGAACTGGCCACTGAAGGCAATAGTTAATAATGGAGAAGCAAGCTGGACGAGAAGCAGTCTGGAAAAAGCAGAAGTGTTTGCCACTATTTTTGAGAAACGCTTTAGCCCAATACTCAGTAATACAACTGAACATAGAACAAGAATTATTAACGATATCAATAATACACTGCAAGAAAACGACCTTGGCAGAGCCGACGTAGTCAATAATTGCCCCCATTTTCGCCCAATAGTATATCTAGAGGTAGTTAACGAGATCGGGTGCCTAAGCTTAAAAAAGGCTCCGGGCCTCGACAACATAGACAACAGAATAATCAAACTACTGCCAAAGAAGGCAATCCTCTTCCTTATAAATATTTACAACTGCATTCTCCGATATGGTCACTTCCCGCGGCAGTGGAAATGTGCTGCTATTAAGACAATTTTAAAACCTGGTAAATGCACTGAAGAAGTTAATTCATATAGGCCAATCAGCCTCTTGGCAGGGTTTTCAAAGTTATTTGAGAAATTACTAATGCAAAGACTTTTCGAATGCAATGAATTTGCAAATGCAGTGCCGCAGCATCAATTTGGATTCCGTAAGGACCACGGCACCGAGCAGCAGCTCGCTAGAGTGACCCAATATATACTCAGTGCGTTTGAAAAGAAGCAGTTCTGTTCAGCAATCTATGTAGATATACGCGAGGCCTTCGACCGCGTCTGGCACGATGGGCTGCTGTGGAAATTACATAAACTTTTGCCAACTCCTCTATTCAACGTTTTAAGAAGTTACCTAAAAGAAAGAACATTTGTAGTCCTAGGTAACGAAGGAATCAAGTCAAGAACTGGCAAAATACATGCAGGAGTCCCCCAGGGGAGTGTACATGGCCCAATTTTATATATTATTTATACTTCCGACATGCCACTCCCATCTGTAGTCTTTCACTCGTCATACAACCCTAATAACAGGGGCGATAACATGTTATTGTCAACCTTTGCTGATGATACCGTAATTATGTGCGCTGCAAACACGCTTCAAGAAGCAATTAACGACAACCAAAGATACCTAAACAACTTTGCCTCCTGGGCAAAACGCTGGTGTATTGGCATAAATGAGAATAAATCAGCCCACGTAGTCTACACCCTGCGCACTATTGACCATAGACTGACGGGCATTGCACCAAAACTTAATGATCAAAATATCGCGAATAAACCTAGGCATAAGTACCTGGGGGTTGATTTGGATCGTAAGCTAATAATGCAGCAACATGTTAAATCTCTATGTATTCGCCTTAGAGCGTTATATAGGAAACTGGAGTGGCTTGTTGGCGTCAAGAGTAAACTGTCTGTTGAATGCAAAATAACAATTTACAAGCAACTAATGGCCCCCATCTGGAGATATGCCCTCCCGGTATGGGGAGCCTTGGTGTCGGATACCCAACTGCGCCGTTTGGAAGTCACACAAAATTGGATATTAAGAAAGATGGTTAATGCAACCTGGTTCACTAGGAACCAGGATATTCGTGATAGACATAACATCGGATCAGTAAACGAGGTATTCAATCTAACTAGTGGCAGATTTGCCAATTCACTTCTAAGTCATCCCAACCCTTATGCGCGCAAGCTGATTTCTAATCCATACGAGCCAATACGTCTAGAAAGGCAAAGATACTCACGCCAACTAGCCCAGCATTTTAATCCTCTAAAACAACATCTGCAACCGCAACAACAGACAGAGCAGCTACCAACACTCTTGAGACTGGAACACGAAGAGAAACAAGCCTTAGAACAGATGCAGAGGGAGCTATATAAGCAGCAACAGGCTAAAAAGAGGCCGACTGCAAGATTTGGGGAAGCAATGATTAATGGACTGAGATGGCGTTACAGACATGGAATTACAACGTTAGAAAATTTAGTTGAACTTATCAAGGACCAACCTTTACAAATCCAGCAACTAATCCTGCCCCAGCGGTATGCGCATGGAGAAAACCAACCACACACGCAGCAACAACGGCAAACATCCCAGCAACGCACTCCTAATGCCAACCAACAGCAGCAGCCAATAATCGTCATTGATTCCAGCCCGGAGGCAACTACTGCTACAATCCAGTCAGCAGAACAGCCAACTCAGCAATCGGGGGCGACAGCTCCAAAATGCACCAGCAGATCGCCAGATTTGCCTGATGATGACCTGCAGCTAGCGATAAGGTTAGATGCGTTGAGAATACAACTGGAACTTGAGCTTGATGCAGAACCTGACGCTGAAATTCAGTCGATCCAACAGCATCACCAGCAGAATGAACTCCATGATATGAAACATCAGTACTGGTGGCATGCACGCGCTAATGCTGACGATGCATGATCCTGAGAAATAAAATAAAAAAACATTAATAATCTAGCCAATTCAAAAAAAATATAGTAAATTCATTATATAATCCACAGAGTTGTTATATGGCTCCAGAACCCAGCACCAGGATTTCATCGGTATTGATTGAAGCCTAGAGGCAGTGGCTACAGCCGTCCAATCAGTCTTGCATACACCACAGCAGCCAAAATGCCACTACTGCGGCTCGCATGATGCCTGCCAGACTTGAACACCGAGCGCCGTCAACGATAGCTGCAACTCGGCGGACCTGAACTCCAGATTGCAAGAAGAGTCACCCAAGGTTAATCTACGCCAACGTTCTACAAACTCCGACAGCAGCACAAGGAGACCCACGAACAGCAGGATCACCAGCACAACCGGCCAAGAGTCTGGCCCTCATGAACCTCTGCTGTAGCAGCCACTCCTGCAAGAAATACAAACACCATCAGCATATTTTAGTCTTATTAAATTTAAAAGCAATATACTCACATGTGGCCCGTCTGGCATTAATCGCCTTGTTGATATATCCTAGTCAACTCACCTGTCAAAGTACCAGTCTTTTTAAGCGCCAATCAACAATCCTGTATAAAAATAAGTAAATTTGTTAAAATTAGACAATAAGTTACTTAAAACCTAAAACTCACATCAAGTCTTTTCTCGGCACTTGCAAGCTCCAGAGCATTTTCTAATCCTTACCAACACTAGCTTAAAACATATGTTCAATTGATAAGCTAAAATACCATGTAATTAAAACTGTACTGTGCCAGTCAGTTATTGTCAGTTAGCACATATTTACAATTGGAGCCTAAATTTGAATTATGTCCCATAAGTCGCTATTGTAAACTAGATTCTAAGTGACGAGAGACAATAAAAAGTACGTTCTGCTGGCTCTGACCTCAGTTCGTCGTAGCGCTTCTATGCGTACAATCAAAAAAAAGTAGATACCAGCACCAGGGTATCAACTGTATCCCAACCAGTCGTGCAAACGCCACAGCCGCCAAAAAGCTACTACTGCGCTGCTCCAGATGTCTGCCGGACTTCAACACCGAACGCCTACACCATTCACTGCAACTCCGCGGACTAGAACTCCAGGTTGCATGAAGATGCAACGCCAAGCATAAACAACACCAATGATCGAACGTTGAACTCCACCAGCAGCACAAAAGAGACGCACGAACAGCATGATCACCAGCCCAATCCGGCCAAACGTCTGGCCCTGATGAAGTTTCTTGTTACCAGCCACTCCTGAAAGAATTACAAACACCGCCAGAATTTTCTCTTCTAAAAAAAGTAAACTTGTTAAACAAACTTTTTATTATGTTAAATCTAAAGCAATACACTCACATGTGGCCCGTCTGGCGTTTGTCGCTTTATTAATGTTATTCTAGTCAACTCACTTGTCAAAGTACCAGTCTTGTTTAGCGCCAATCATCAATCCTGTATAAATGTAAGCAAATTTGCTTAAATTAGACAATAAGTTATTTAAAATTTAAAACTCACATCAAGCCTCTTTTCGGCACTTGCAAGCTA